>BMAO01021804.1:0-22778 GCA_019973975.1 Trichonephila clavata
TAAAAAAAAAAAGTTTTCTAAACTGATGATTTTCAGACAAGAAGTGAACTATAGTAGCGAAGCAACAAAAATAAAAGAAAAAGAAATTCTCAGTATAACTTGAAGGATAGTTTTCAAGTATTTGAACCACTCCCCAATTCTTAACAAAAGGGGAGACACTCCCTTTTTTTCAATCTTTTGGACTATGCCGCAAAAACAGTACTAGATTTGTTGACCTCAAAACGGTATCTTCTAAACTGAAAGATCAGAAGAATTATTATGTTCAGTTTTGTACAAAAAAAAATAAAAGGGATGTTCATATTTGCAAATATTTCTAATCGCAATATTTTTGTTCGTTCAATTATGAACGGAAATTAAAAGCTCAACACACACATTTTCATTGAAAAGAATTTTTGCATCTTATATGTTGTTTAGGGGGAAAATCATTTAATTATTTTACACACATGTATATAGAAGTGTTTTTAACTAAATGAAGCAAGAGCTTTAATAAATTTCCCTTAACTGGATACAATAAAAAAAAGATCATGTAGGATTTTAAGGAATAAAGAAATTTGAAAAAGGCACTAGCAAACCTCTAAAATCCTTTGTTCTAAATTGCCTTAGTTTGTTCTATAAATAAATGTTAAAATTTTGATATGTTAATTCAAGATAAATATATTTATATCGATGATTGATCAATTTCCTGTTAAGTCAAGTAATACAAATAAAATATCCATTTTATCCCCTCTTTCAGGAATCCTGTCTAAGAGTCATGATGTTTCAGTAGTTAAGAAATCTAAATTAATTATACGTGAATAATTCAGGATTTATTTTCCACACATTTATCTGGAGCAGAAATGAATTTTCTTGAACTATATTCACTAACTTACGCACTATCAACAATTTTTTGTAAATCTTTATTTTTTCGAAAAACTATTAATAAAAAAAAGAGAAAAGCAATGAGAAATATGAAACAAAATACCATACTGCAAGTATATATTCACTTCCAAATTATATCTCTTAACTATTATATCGAAAAAATTTGTATGAGTTAATCTTTGTGTATAATAAATTAGCTGTGAATAAATTTAATGGAGGAAAATTCAAAGTATTGATTTTGTAAGAAACAAAAATTTTAACTAAAGTTGTTTATTTCTAAAAATATGAGAGATTATCTCCTTTAATAATTAAGATAATGATAAAGATAAAACAAATAATACATTTAGAATAGTAAGAGATATAAAATTTCTAGATTAGATCCAGTCTTACTATATGTTGACTAGAAATTCTTACTGATTATACTAAAATATGAGCTGGCAACCCCCTTTCCTAACTGCCACCACCACATCATCGGGAAGACATTGAGCCTCTACGGATTCAATGTACATCGGCCTGCTCTGCATGGTGGGTCCCTTGTGGCACCAGGACTCGAACCCGAGACATTCCAGCCTCGAGTTCGTGACCATAACTACAAGGTTACCGCAATCACTATAAGGAATTAACCAAAAGTATTTAAATTTTTAAAAATCAAAATTTAAAACATACGTAAAAAACTCAGACGATGTAGAATTTCCAAACATTTAATTAAACATAGTATTTTGTATGTAGAAGCATAAAATAAACAGTAAAATAAATAAATAAAACTGAAGCATTAAAAAACTTTATAAAGTTTGTTAATATATTTTTGTAATAATTATGTTTCGCATAAAAAAAGTGTTTGATGACTTAATAAACGAGTTTTAAATATTTTTTTATCAAGATACTCGAATGGATAATTTCATCAAGAAACTCTGCAAAATATAGGATTTAGCAAAAAAAAAAGGTCAAATTTAAAGATGAACACAAAGAATTTTTTTTTCTTTGAATACGCAAAGAAATTTAGGAGTCTTCAAATAATATAAATTTGATTATTATAAGTTTAGAAAGAAAATGTCCTCTTATAAATTTAAAGTATCACTTCTAAATTTCTTTAAATAATTAAACATTATGTCCTCGTAGAATTTAGATATTTAATGCACAGAGCCAATTCTTGAATTACATTTACACGATTAATTGCTTTCAAGTGCTAAAAATAGTTCAGCTGATCGAATCAATTAGACGGTAAAGAATGCAATGATTGTTAATTAAACGAATACGAAAAAATTAAAAGTTAATTTATTGTTTTCGTGGCATATAAAAATATTCAACAAAAAAATTTCTGTTTTTTGTGACCTGTGAATTTTTTTTCGCAAAAGATATGTTTCTATATAGTTGACTGAATAATATTAAACATTTGAATTTGTGTGTAATAATCTACAAGATAATGTTTTATATTAATGATTTCTGTACAACATACTCTATATTTTACAGAATTTTAATGTTGAAGGTAAAAGTTACATAGTATTATGTCAAAAAAAAAAAAAAAGAATTTTATATGAGAAATAAAAAATCCAGTTAATTTTTATTTCTTACAAATGATTAATAGTTAAGTATATTAATTTCATAAATTTTTCATTTTTGCATCCTATCTACAACATTCAATGATACTTTAGTACGTAGATGTTACATATGACACAATCGAATATGGTATGCTATAAATCATACCATGTATGATAATCTAAAATAAAAAGTTTACCAATAAGTTCAGTGCTTCTCAAATTTTAAATATTGACGACCCAATTTTCAATCATAATTTTCATCGCCCCCCCCATACAATAACATTGTATTGAAAGCAATAATAATGTACTTTGACGCTGAAATTACAATACGACTTAATTATAAATAACACAAATTATCAAGATATATTAAATTTTGTATATAGCAAGCTCAAGGAAGTCGGTAGTAATTATTAAACTTGTTCTTAATTTAATATAGATAAATTTATTATTAAATGTATTGTACTGTACAATTTATAAGTATATTATAACAGTGTACATGGATATTTGATTAATTTTTATATCGGAATTTTTTTCCTTTGCTTTCTTTCAATAAATTAATATATAGATACATTCTTAATTAATCTTTTATTTCCGACATGCTCGCACCCTCCTTGTAGGGTTATCCACCCCACTGGAGAGGCGCGCCCCACAGTTTGAAAAGCACTGAATTAATTTATATTTTTTGATACTTTTTTTTACTGATTTTGTTTTAAGTTCTGAAATTAAGAAAATGCTATTAATCATATTTTTATTGGCTATGATCTTTAAACAAATCAAAAAATTAATGCTATCATTTTTTTAAAAATTGACTATGACCTCTGAAAAAATCTAAGTTGTGTTGATTAAAATTTCATTCTTGTTTTGCAAGGAGAAAAGTGTTTAACCAGAACATATTTTTTTTTTCAACATTCATTTTAAAATTTGCAATTGGCATAATATATTCAACCTTCAGACATAATATGATATTTTTAAAATCATTTTTCCAAGTTTTGAGATTACATGTTTTAAATGTTTTATCAACTTTTTATTAGAAAACAGTGGATAAGGGGAGTCAGTAGGGTAAACACCTTCGGGAAGTCGATTTTGAGTTTTTGATATTTCTAAAATCCCAAATCAGGACCTTTCCAATGATGTACCGTACTTGCCATTTTACTAATTAAAAGTATGTTAAAATGATTTTCAAAAAATAATCAGCTGATTAGCCACGCCCCCTTTGACAGATAGAAATGTAAACATTGACCTCTTAAATCTGGGAAGCTTTTCCAAAGCCACTCTCTGTTTTATTTATTCATACGCAATTAACTGTAGATTAACTGCAAGCGTAACCGTCAGGGTTGTTTACCTATTTTGGAGCGCATACACGTTTTTATCGTGTGTGTTTGGGTTTTTAAATTAAATATATAAAATTTCTAAAATTCAGAAATTTTGAAATTTTGAAGTTTTTGTTTCTTTATTGGCTAGACAGGAAAAAATAAAAAACATAAAGGTACGTTTAAAGAAGGTATGAACATAGTAATAGTTCAATAATCATAGTAACAGTACTTCAAATACTAAAAGAGTAATGTCAATCCTCAAGGTGGACATACACATGACTCAAAGGAGATATGTGCAAAATAAAGTTTGATTAGAGTTTTTCTTCTTATTAAAGTAAGTATTAAAAATACCATCATGAATTAAAATATTCTTGTATTTCCTTTCAAGAATTAAGTTCATTGTAAAATGTGTAAAAGAGGTTTAGACATGCAAGTTTTAAAAGGTAAGTTTGGGCTGGAAATTTGTCCTGAAATGTTGTGCTTGTCCATATGATGTAGAATTCTCTTTTTTAAATATTCATGAAGGAATGCAAATTGCCACAATAAATACCAGGTTTGTATATGCTGCGTGTTCCATTGGGAGATGTGCAGAAGCTGGGAGAATGTTTTGCAGCATAATGAATCTTCGGCAACCACCTACAAGGTTTTCTCCTTACGGTAAGCGAATCTCAAATGATGTAAAACTTGTTTACGAGGAGTCCATTCAAAATGCTGCGAGGGAAGCTATTTGTGAAAATGAAGGTAATATAATAATATTGTGGACATGGCAGAAACACGGTTACACATCATCAAATGGTGCAGTTACTGTGACCAGCATTGATACAGGTAAGGTGATAGATGTCAATATTCTTTCGAAATATTGTATATGAAAAAAATGGGCACATAAAACATTGTTTTTGACCTGTTGGTGAAAATTCATGGTGTGGATATAAACAGGCTGAAGAATCGGGTAAGTCTTACAAACATAAAAAGTCTTCGGTTGCTGTTGTAGTAGCAATGAGTTCTATATTTAGATATCTTTCCCAGCTTGATTTGTTGAGATAATGTTTGCATCGAAAAACACAAAACCCGAATGAAAGTTTTCATAATGTCATTTTATCACGGGTTCTGAAAACAACATTTGTGCACATTGAAACACTTTCACTTGGTGTTTATAATGCTGTTTGTTCCTTTATAGATGGTAATGTATCCAAATTAACAAAAACTTCAGTAAATGGCAGTAGGACCTGGAGAATATTCGGTAAGTGCCATGAAAATTCTCGATGGAGAAAAATTAATGAAAGCAAGCATGCTTTTTCTGGATGATCAAAGAAAATTAGAAAAGATAAACGAAAAGAGAAGAAGATAATATTAAGAAAATAAGGTAAAAACCGGCTACAGTGCAAGATCTTATTGAAGAGGTAAAATTTTATATAAAAGCTACTGTTTTCTGAAAATTTTCTTTTCTAAACTGTGTTTTATCTTTTCGATAAAATTACTGTATGCATGAACTGGAAATTTTTATTTTATATTTCATATATATTCTTGTGTATACTGAAGTGAAATTTTTGAAATATTCCTCAGACATTTAGCTAAAAAGCATATGTCGTAACACAGAAAAGGAAATTTTTTATTAAATTCCTTATTGGTACTCTGCAAAAATTATTTTTTTAATCAGGCTGATCAATTTTTAAAAAAAAGATTTCACTTCTGTATAAAAATAAATGTTTATTTAATGCACACACAAATATATCTCAAAATGCGTTGCATAAAGCTTGTTATAAAAAAAAAATCATAAATTTCATGTTTAAAAACACAAAAATAGTTTACTTGTTGTTTTGGATACTATCTATGTAATATTTATATAATCTTTTTAATTCTTATATTTAAAGAAATTGTGTTTACATGTGAATATACAAAACACTAAAGAAATTTTTCGAAGTGCCATATAATCATGTATTACTGTCCTATATAGATTATATTTTTTAATTTGTGTCTTCTTTCTCTATAAATTTATTGTATGCATGAACTGGAAATATTTATTTTATATTGCATATATATTATATATACAGAAGTGAAATTTTTGAGATATTCCTCAGACATTTAGCTGAAAAGCAGATGTCGTAATATAGAAAAGGAAAATTTTTGTAAAATTCATTATTCTACTCTACAAAATTAAATTTTTAAACATACTGATCAATTTTTAAAAAAAAAAAAATTCACTTCTGTATAAAGATAAATGTTTATTTAATGTGCACACAAATTTTTAAGGTTTGTTTTCTAAAGTTTCTTAGTAAAAGGTACATAAATATATCCCAAAATGCAATGGCCTTTTTCGTTGCACTAAACTTGTTACATTCAAAAAATACACAAATTTCATGTTTAAAAACATAAAATCAGTTTTCTTGTTGTTGTTTTGGATACCATTTATGTAATATTTTAAGAATCCTTTTAATTCTGATACTTTAAGAAATTGTGTTTACATGTAAATTTATAAAACACTAATGAAAATTTTCGAAATGTCGTATAATTATGTATTACCAAACCATATTTTCATGTATTGACACATTTTTACATAGTATTTATGATGCTTATAGTCAGCTTGGATGACAGTAATGTATCAGAACAAAAATTCTTTAAAAAATTGATGCATAATTTGAGAAAAATGATGCAAATGCTATAAAATATCTCGATAGATTAAAAGTGAAAAATACTATACATGTATTTTCTGAGAAATCTAAGTAAAAGAAATAAGTAAAAAGTCTTAATAGTTATTGAGAATAAGCTAATATTTAAAAAAATAGTGCAAATACAGATTGTAATTCATAATTTTTTTGATGAAGGGACATTTTATAATAAAAATGCAATTATCTCAAAACGGTGTTTTTAAAAATGCGTGTACCATTTTCTCAGAACCTATTCAACGGAAGCACTTGCAATCTTCACTGAATATTACTGATATGTTAATATATATACTGAAGTGAACTTTTATTAATATACCGATAATATTTTTGTAAAAGTCAGTTATCGTGAAAAAAAATGACATTTTTCAAAAAATTCATAGTGATACATTACGATGAAAGTTTTTGAAAAAACTAAACAATATATTTGAAAAAGCTCACTTCAGTTTAAATAAAAAAGTCTAATTAATATACAGAAAAAAATTTAAGTCTGTACATTTAATATTTTATGAGAAAAAGGCACATAAAAATGCTCAATTTAACATTAGCGGGATAGGGGGTACCGACTTGCCTTAAGAGCACATAAATTTTGTTATTTCATCATTGTCTCAATTCTATTTTAATTTTTACGTGGATATTTAAACTATGTCAATTATAACTTTTGCTATAATTGTAGTTTCATATGGTTTAAATATTGAAATATAAATTGTACAAAATGGAAATCACTCATTTTCAATGAAAAGAATTTTTACATCTTATGTCCTGTTTAGAAAAAAAAAATCATTTAATTATTTTACACATATGTATGTAAAGTTGTAAAAGTAATTAAAAGGAATAATATCAAGGAGGATTCAAAAAGACATTAGTTAATTCTAGAGTTTTTATTTTGATTAGTTTCATAAAAAAATACTAAATTTTGAAATCTTAATTTAAGATTAATATGTTTGTATCCCTAATGAACTCTTGATTGATGAATTTCCTGTTCATTCAAAGTGGTGCAGCAAAGATATCAATTTACAGTCACCCCTTTCCAGCAATCCTAGAAGCCGTGATGTTTTGGTAGTTGAAAATTCTAGCTTTATTATACGTGGATAATCCGAGATTTATTTTCAACACATTTATTATCTTGAGTGAATAAATATTAGCATTACGCTATTCAGCTACTCGAGGGTTTTTGGACCTCGTAATTTTGAACCACGGTCAAGTGACGAGGACAACACCTGAGCTGGCAACCCCTCTCATAACTTCTACACCACACCAACGAGAGAACGTTTAAGCATCGATAGATTTTTTATGCATTGCCCCCTTACAATGCGGGTCTTCAGTGGTATTGGGCTCGAACTCATTTCACACCGACCACGAGTCCGTTAACTTGACCACTAGGTTACCGCGGCCACTTTTATTATCAGGAGCAAAAATGAATTTTCTTATACTATTCAGGAACTCATGCAATATCAACAGCTTTTTGTAAATCGCTATTTTTTCGAAAATCTGTAGTTAAAAAAAAGAGAAATATAATGAAAATTATGAAATGTGTAAGATATTGTACTGTATATAAGTATATATTCCCTTCCAAACTGTAATAAAACCCTTATAACTATTATATCTAAAAAACCCCAATATAAAATAATGTATGATTTAAAAAAATAAATCATCTCTGAATATATATAAAGGAAGAAAATTTTTTCAGAAAAGCATTCGATTATTTCGAAAAATCTGAGTGATTATCTCTTTAAAAATTAAGGTAATGATGAGATAAAACAAATAATAGATATTTAGGATAGTAAGATATTTGAGATTTTTGGATTAGTTTGACTAGACAATCTGCACTGATTGTACTAAAATGTGTGTTTTTTCATAATTATAAATAATTATTTTCCTTTGTTCTGGCAAAAAATTAAAACTATGTTTCATTTGATACTTATGTCTCGTATTTATAAAAATAATGAAATTTATAGCTTCGAATTTAAATAATAACTCTTTGCTTTGAAAAGAAAAGACTTGAAATTTAACTTAGTTGTCATGTACATAAAGTTTTTTTTTAATCTCATTTTGAGATAAAAAAAGTTTAAAATGTGAATTCGAGAAATCGTTTAACCTACCCTTTAAATTATACTGGTAATATTTTCAGAAAACATCAACACTGAAATGAAAACCGGAATGTCAGGAATACAATGTATTACTACGCCGAGTTTTGTCTGAGGAGAATCGTATCGCATATGGTTACTACAAACCGGTTCCTCTCAAGGATACGCCTTGGCGATCGATCTTCGGCTAGAAAAGAGAATTTGGCGGTAGAAAATCCAGCCCACGTTAATGAAGATTTCCCGAGTTAACATAGAGTCTGCGAGTTAGTTGTTAGTTGAAGATTGAAAGGGAGTGGAATTAGTTAGAGGTCTTGGAGTTGTCCAGGAAAAAGATTACAGAGCGTGGATCCAACGACATTGATCCAGCCGCTAGAGATCTCTTGCAAGTTTCCAGTTTTGGATCCAATGCATAAAAAGTACAGGTATTGTGAGCTTGATTAAGTAGAAGTTAGCTTATTAGTGTGTGACGTAGTTATATTTCAACGTACTTATAAGCTATCTTAGATTCAGTTAAGGGTCTGTAGTAGTATTCCCGTGTTATAGAATCTCACCTACACGCTCTACTATTTAATTACCTAATTTAATTAGATTGTTATTGTGTCTGATCGATATTTGGAAACAATAAATTAATTAGATTGAAATCATGTCTGTGGAACATTCAGTTTCTCTCACACACCTAGCCGTGTTTACAGGTAGACAAGGGGGTTCAGATGTAAGCAGTAACCGATCGCTATCACAATTGTACTTACATAATCAGTTCTCCTTCACAGTATCATCTTCAAAGTAGTTCCCTTCAGCATTCACTAACTTCTGCATTCCATGCTGCCATTGCTGGTAACATTTCTAGAACGAGGTTTTTGGAAGTCCTTTTAGGAAACTTTTCGTTGTTGCCTGAACCTCTTCAACTGAGGTAAAATGGGCTCCCTTTTAGCAAGATTTAACTGTACGAAATAAAAAAAGTAGTATGGAGCCAAATCAGATGAATAAGGAGAATGCCCCATCACAGAGTAATTTTTTTTCTGGTCAGAAACTGCCTGACAGATAGGGCCAAGCAAGCAAATGTATTGTCTTGGGTGCAACAGCCCTCCATCACTCCCAAGTCTGGCCTTTCATTCCAAATTTTTTCATGAAGTCTTTTTAGTACTTCATTGTAGTAGAGTTATTTAACAGTCTGATCATTGATGTGAGTGGGAGCCCACTCATATCGCGATTTATGGTTATGTTTTGGTCTGTAATCGCTAACATTTTGCGCCTAGCAGTTTCATCATCTTCCACACTGAACCATCCCTCTAAAAACTTCATATACCATTCAAACACATGTGCACTAGACATAGTTTCATCTACATAAACCTCGGTTATAATATTTTAACTGTTTTCGCGGCTGATTTCTTAAGTGTCACAAGAAACTTGATGTTAATTCGAAATTTTCTTGGCAGAATGCAGTTCACGTGTTCACTCAATGACGCAGTTTTCCCAAAAGGAGTGATCGATTAAGGCGAAACTGGCCACATAGATAGAGAAGGTGCGTGGGATGACCTCACCAAATCAGTTGTTGCCAACTCCACTCTTTTTTAAGCTACACACTTAG
Organism: Trichonephila clavata; assembly: GCA_019973975.1. Classification (NCBI taxonomy): domain Eukaryota; kingdom Metazoa; phylum Arthropoda; class Arachnida; order Araneae; family Nephilidae; genus Trichonephila; species Trichonephila clavata. The sequence continues at coordinate 10,045 of BMAO01021804.1, forward strand.
TCTCGTTTTTTCTTTTTGTGTCACACCTTGTATACTACTTCAACTTAAGTCCAAAAACTATTTAAAATTGATATTCTAACATACCACAGCTAAAATTAATTTGAAAACCTAAAGTAATATGAAAGCTAAAATTAATATGAAAACTAAAATTAATATGAAAGCTAAAATTAATATGAAGAGCTAAATTAATATAAAAAGATAAAATTAATAGGAAATTAAAAAGATAAAATTAATATGAAAAAAAAATCGCTAAGAATGAGAAGTCACAAAAATAATATACTAATCTGTCATAAGGGAAGATAAAAGAAAATGTCGAGTGCAGGAAGTCTTGCACATTTGTGACGCGACCTTCAATTACAAGTCCTTTTTGGGTATTTTTTGTGCCAGCAAATTTTAACCAATCTTCTCCTAAAGAAGGAAATGTGATATGCAAATTAAGTTTATTATATACTATATTCCGACTTCGCGAGTTTAAGAGTTTGTGAATTGTGAGTGGATTAGAAGTGAAGAGAGTAGTGAATTGTTCGGGAATTGGAAGTGAAGAGAATAAGTAAACAGAAAGTTAGAGAGTTAGAACTTCAGCTAACAAGAGGCGACAGGATAGTTACAAGGTGAAGATTACCAGAATTGGTTTAAAAGTCCTCGTAAATGATTATACTCAGAAAGAGAAAGTGATTACAATTGATTAGAAGATTGCATAAGTTCAGGTACTGTCACCTTATATTAAGTTGAGGTTTAGAGTGTTAAAGTCGTTAGGTGGGCATTAAATACTTAAGCTCTGTATAAAGTAATATTAAGGAAGGGCAGCATTTATTATAAAGTGGTTATTGATCATATTCTCCCCAAACGTGAATCTCGTCTCTTCTCTCTGTTGCTTTGTGACGGATCTATTCGCGACATTTTTCCTACTAATCATCTTGAGGAAACTTTCGGGCTAGCATTCATATTAATTCACAACCTTTCAAGAAGAAACCGTGATATTTAAATTAGTTTGACTATACAAAGTCTAGGTTTTGTAGATGTATGATAGAAGGAGCAGGGGAGCTGTTACGTAAGTGTGAATATTGGAATATTTTATTCACAAACATAGCACGAGTTAAGGAAGTAATTGCTAAGAGATTAAATTATTAGATTGAAGATTTAAGATTCATGATATTAGAACTAGTTATCGGTTCATTAGCGCTTGTTCTCCTTATCTAGTTCACGTAGTCGGGTTTACTTAGTTGGGTATGGAGATTAGATAACGCTTTATATATCACTCCTTGGTTTCCTTTTGTAGTTTCACTTGTGATTGTTTAAGTGTTTTTAAAGGATAAATAAAAATAATTGTTATTATGGAAGTTGTTGATGATGCTTTGTTCCCCCCCCCCACACCTTTAGCCGCGCAAGACGGAGAGAGAGGGGTGCCGATTAGACCAACACCCCCACATCTTGACTGAATTATCCTATTTAAAGTGTTATTTGTGTTTGAGTAGATTATATTGATAAATAAAATAATTGGAATTTATCATGTCAAATAATCCTTTAATTCCTTTCACACCTTTAGTTGGGTCACAGGGTAGAAGGGATTTGAACTCGTTTCGCATTGTCCCAAAAATGATACCCAAATTTTGTCGTGACACATAACTTCCCCTAAGATTATCATCTCCCCGTCTAATGTTACTCGTTTCTGGATGTGTAGCCGGGTTAATGAATTCAAAAGACATCTTTACAAATCACTATATTTATTGATACCTATTAATCAAGGAAGGTTACATATACACTATTTAAATTTAAGAACAATAAAACACAGTGGAGAATGAGAAGGGGTAACTATTAGCGGAACTAAGGAATCTGAACTGAATCCACGAAAGATCAACGCGTAGAATTACAGCTAACACACGTACACGTATTTATAGTTTCTAAGTAACTAACCTGATTCTTATCTTTCGGCAGGCCCGTCTTGTGATATACTGTGATCCCGGTTGGATCGGATAAAGACTAATATTCACTCTTGAATTTACGAATTCAATCTTCAGCTCTTCAGCTTTTCTTGTATCTTTACTACACACTAAATTTGTCAACGACTGCGAGTTGATTTTCCGATGCTTCGATTCACTTTACTTTAAAAATCTACTTCTTCACTTTACAACTCTTTCTCATTTCATTTCATCCTCTCTCGTTAACTCGCGAAACCCGAACTTATATAAAATATCTCATTTGCATAAATCACGCTTTGGCTCCCGGTGGAGATTGGTCGATATAAATAAAATTTGAAAGAAATATTTAGAGGATTAGTGAAGACCGTACAGATCCGTCACAACTTTGCACAGCCAGATTCCTTATTGGGATTACATAAAAATTGTCCAAAGATTTGCACCTGTACGATCCATAGTTTACGAGAAAAATACGAAAAACAATGAATGACATCACAGCTGGAACGTCAAGAAAACATCGTATTGGACACATCAACAGCACAATTTACAAATATTTAGGAAGGCAGATTTTCAAAGCGTCCTAACTAAAATTAGATATTCGCGGGTAAAAAAGCGATAGTACTTTAACGCAGTAGAATGGGCGAAAAAGAGAAGCCATGCACGAACAATAAACAAATCTAGAGCTCTCTTACAAAAAAGGAAAGGGCAGCCCAAGCATGGTGGCCCAATGAAGCGGAACTCGCCAGCGGGATCGAGGGAAAGAAGACACAGGAAAACGGAAGGCAGATTGCCGAAGCAATCAATCAGGACGGGAATGGTTGGTGACAGTTCAGCCTTTTTGCCTCAGTCTGAATGCAATTTGAAGCTGTTTGTGTTGTTTACGTGGGTGTAAGAGTGTTAATTGTTGTGTTAAGGTGGCTTAAGTGGGGTTCTCCACTTCGTGTAAGAGTAGGCATAATTGGTTTTAGAGGGTGAGGATAAAAGAATAATGTTTGTGCTCTAATAATTGGATTTTCATGAGTTTCGATAGATTTAAAAAATTTCTGGTGATGTAGTTGGATATCGGCTCCATGTGTATGTCGTTGTGTATCACATTATTCCCAACGTACCGAGGTGCGTTTGTTATGGTGCGAAGTAGGTCAAAGTATCTGCTGTGCATATCGAGGCAGATATGAGGGCGCCGTGGAATGGATGACAGCTGACGTCGCAGCAGCGCGGTGTCTACCGAAGTACAAGCTACATGCAGACAAGCAGCAGAGTCCGTTTGGGTTGGCACCACTTCTCGATACACCTATTCTTTGAGAGGGCCTCAAAAGATAAAAATCTAAAGGTGTGAGATTTGGCGATCATGACGGCCATAAAAACGGATCCACATGTATGATTCAGTGACCGAGGAATACCATCCAGCCAGTCATGTACAAAAGCCCAAAAAATGCACCGGAGCTTCATTATGAACCACCATGCATCCTCATTTACCGAATTTTTCTCGTAAACTACGGTTCGTACACATACTTTTCTTTGTGCCTTTTTTATGTACTCCCAACGAGGAATCTGGATGTGCACAGTTTGGAAGCTACTTTTGGGACTTCCTAAATATATATATGCGCACTAGTCGTTACTCACCTGCTTTGTTGGGTACTTATTTCATGATGTGTATGACTATAAATTATTTTAGTAAGAATTTGATATCTTAATCATTTCATTATGCTTTTGATTGTGCTCAAAAACATTCTAATAGCCCTCGTTTTTTGATTTAAAAAGGAAAGGACTGGAATTTCTTAAACGGAAATATTGATTCCCGAGAAACCCGTACTGTGGATTTCTAATCAACAAAAGAAACATGCTGGTCAGATTTAAAATCTGTAGATCTAAGAGTTCAAAAAAGGAATTATTTTGCTTATTACGCCTCTGCCACACCCTCCCGTCCTTGGTTTCTGCAAAACCCATTCTTAGCGGATTTCTACTGAACAAAAATATGCCAGCTGAATTTCAAGCCCTTAAGTTTTCTTGCTCAAAAACGAGAATTTTGCCTTTTACATCCCCTATTCTCTCTCTTTGGAGCTAGATGTTCGCAAATTCTATTCTTTGCAGATGCCTACTCAGTAAAAAAAAAGTATGCTAAATTTATAGCCTGCAAATCTAATAGTTCCGGAGATCCCTCGATCAGTGAGGGGGAAAAAAGAAACTGATACAATGATAAGGGGAAAAAATCGTACCGAGAAAAAATTACTGCAGAGAAATGTAGTTTTGACAATACTTTTCTTTAGGTATCATATTTAATTGATTCTAGTTTAGAACACAGGTTAATGCAAGCGCAAGAAGATCCACCCGAAATGTAAAATAATGGTACATTATTAACTGGTGTAACCAGAATCTTAAAAACCAGCATGCAAACGGGCATGCATTTTATCGTACAGGAGCAAGATATCATTTTATAAAATAGAGTTTCATGCCTGTTGCACTTGGCTAGTCAATACAGGGATGATTTTTCTTGGTTGTAAATGACAATGGATTTGTCATCTAATGATGTACCATTCGTGCTCTATGGGATAGATATATGTTGATCTAGCAGGCCAAGGCCACACATCGACACTCTACAAAGCATGTTAGGCTACAACAGCGGTATGAGGGTGCACGTTATCCTGTTTGAAAACACACCCTTGAGTAATATTCATAAATGACAGTGTGACAGTTTGAAACACCAGATCGACGTACACGTTTGCAGTTTGGGTGCATGGAATAACCCCGTGAGTGCTTCTGCTGTCATAAAAAATTGCTCCCCAGACCATAATTCTAGGTTTTAATCCTTTGTAATTAGGCCGCAGAGGGTTAATTGCAGGCGCACACCTTGCTTTTTTCAAACCAACACTGGCATCAAGACAGAATCGTGTTTCATTAGAAAACACAACATATATCTATTCCGTTCTCCAGTAAACTTAGCTTCATACCAGTGACATTTCAAACCGCAGTAGTTCGGAATCAAAGGATTGTACGCTCCAGGTCTTCAGGCTTGAAGTAACTGATTTGTAAAAATTCTCTGTGTCACTGTGTTGTCTACAGCAGCTAGAATTTCTGCCGCAGATACAGTGCGATGCCCCTCACCCCTTTGCTGAACACAGTGATCTTCCGTCTGAATAGTGCCAGATGGCCACCTAGAACCCTGTCTCCTAGAGACTGTATCTTCCCTTCTTCACAGTTGCCAACATTTCTACCAAGTCATTTTGCAATATCGTGGAAAGAAAATCCTCTTTTTCTTAGTCCTATTTCACGATCTCATTCAAACTCGGTGATAATGGCTGTTTGGTCTTCATAAAGGTATTCTTGACTAACATCAACTCTGAAAATCAACGATTAGCAATAGAACAAATTAAATTAGAGATAACAAAAGCAGAATTAGAGACAAATTGGCAACAAGCTGAAAGAAAGTAGTCTATTTTAGGTAAAAATATAAAGGAAATAGAAAAAAAACTGAACTTATAGTGATTCCTTCAAAAATAGTATTAAAACGGAAATTGTAAAATCGCCTCATAAAACAGAGAGGAATGGAATTCCCTTTATTACTTCTTTAAAAAGAACTTTTATTCAAAAAGTAGACGAACGGTTAAAAGCTCAAATTTTTTAAAACCTACTTGGTGAAGAAGCTCTTCAAATATTGTAACTTATACAGGGTGTCCCAAAAGAGCACCCAAACTCTGCATGGCCAAATTCCTTGTTGGCGGTACACGAAAAATGCCCAAAAACCTGTACCTGTGTGATCCATAATTTACGAGAAAAACATGATCAATGAATGATTGTGACGGGTGCTTACGCGTTTCACTAACCTTCTCTCATAAACTTTTAAATTGTAATTATTTTAACCAATCCCCGCTGAGAGCTGAAAGTGTGACTTATGCAAATAAGATAGTTTCGAGTTTAGCGAGTTCGAAAGAGATATAAAAGGGAGAAATGAAATGAAGAGAGGAGGATGACTCCGTGTTTTGATAGAGGAGTAAACTACGTGATTGCTTAAGAAAGTGTTTCTAGGAGTTTAGTTTAACTAAGTGAAGTTTGTTAGCGGAAGGAAGATGATTGAAAAAGATTCATTAATTCGGTTCGGACGTAATTGAAGATATCCTGGATTGAAGCCACTTCATAAATTCTAGTAGTATTCAAGTTTCATTCTGAAGGAGATATCAGGTCTGTGATTTTTGTAGATTAGATTTAAATGCGTAGTTTGATTGTATGCGTTATTCCCTCGTGATATCAGTTAGTATTCCGTCGTTCATAATTGAACTCTGATTTCACTCCATGATAATTTGTTGTTCTTAAAGTTTGATTATTAATTGTGTATTTCTATCGTAAGGAAATAATAAATAACTGATTTATTATTTGCGTAGTCATTAATTATGAATCCGACATATCCAAATGTAGTTAATGTGCAAAGGGAAATTAATAACCCTAGGGGTAGTGAGAGACTACGACACTGGCGCCCAAACGAAATACCGGAATTAAGAGCAGGTGCAGGATTTAGAGTTTTGCCGGAGTTATTTTTTTCGGGTAAAGAAAATGTGTCTGAGTTTATCAATAATATCGATGACAATATAGCTTACTATGAAATACCGGCGAATCTATCATGCGGATATTTAAAAGGTCATTTAATTGGGAGAGCGTTAGACTGGTTTGAGGTGATCGGCTTCGAGTGTGTAAATGAAGAAGCGACTGCATTTGCAACACTTAAAAAGAAATTATCAGATAGTTTTCCGGTAATACGGAATAAATCAGAGCTAGAAGCTCAGTTTTTTTTCATCAAAACAACGGAGAGGTCAAGCCCCGTCAGACTTTATTTTTCAGCTGTTAAAAATTCATAAAACCCTGAATTTGAATTATGATGAGTTAAAATTGATTGATCACATAGTAATGCGACTAGAACCCCAAATAATGGATTATTTAGAAGTTCGAAACCCCACAACGAAAACTCAATTGATAGAGTTGGTAGATCGGTATGAGGAACGTCATAACTGCAGGGAAAACCAGGGTTCGAGTAATAATTTTACTAGACGAAGTTGGGATGTGAGTAGGAATCCTGAGGAAAGAAGGAATAATAGAAATTGGAGAGATACTGGGGTCGGAAATAGTCAAAATGATCAAAGAGGACTAGGCAGGAGTGCGAATAATGTTTCTCGTCGTAATTATCAAAATTAAGGATTCAAGGGTGGAAATCGATACAATCAGCCAAATCAGAGAACAGACCGGTATCAGAACCGTAGGATGGTGGTTAGGAAGGGTCCTAATGATGATTCAGCAAAGCAGAATTGGATGCGTGGTGATTGCAACAGCGAAAGGCAAAGAAATGCCAATTTAAACTTTCAAAGAGATCGTATTGAGTCAAATCCTCCTAATAGAATTAGACTTAATTCATTGCGATTATCACCAGTTGAACTTCCGTATGTGCCGATTCTTTTGCATGATACATTTATAAAAGCGCTCTGGGAACCAGGTGCGGAAAAGTCGTTTATTTCAGAAAAAACGTACCGGTCATATTTTTCTTTCTGTCCTATTAAAAAATCGTTAGCTGAAGTAGTTACAGCTCAAGGGTCACAATGCAGAAATTTAGGCACAGTTGAGTTGAGAATTAAAATAAGAGAATTTTCGAAGTTATGGAAATTTCATGTGATTGCTGAGATGCAATATCCATGCATCCTGGGTATTGATTTCATGTCTCATGCGAAGATTAGTTTTGATTTCCTGCCTAAATCGTTAATCATTCCGGATTCGCAAACGGAAAAAGTGGCAATTTCGGACGAACAGGTTCAAATAGATTTATCTAACACTAAGTTAAATTCAGAAGAAAAGCAGAAATTGCAGATTTTGTTTAAAGAATTTCATGGGTTGTTTTCGCTTAAGCCTGGTCTGACACATGTATTTTGTCATGAAATTGACACGGGTGGTAGTCCTCCTGTTTTTTCGAGACCTTATCGCTATGGCAGGGTCAAACAGGGTATAATCGACTACCATGTTCAGAAAATGTTGGGTGATTGGAACAATAGTTCCAACAACATCGCCCTACGCGTCTCCAGTTGTTTTATGTCGGAAGAAAAACGGGTTGCCGTTAGATGACCCAGAAGCTTATAGGTTTGCAATAGATTATAGGAAGTTAAATGCGGTCACGAGATATCCGCGATATCCGCTACCAATAATTGATGATTTGATCACTAATATTCCGCACACCGAAATTATGACATCACTTGATTTACGCAGCGGATACTTTCAGATGGCAGCAGACCCCAAAGATGTGCATAAGACGGCGTTTGTTACAAAAAATGGTACTTTTGCATTTACTCGCATGCCATTTGGCCTTTCGGGGCAGCTCCAAATTTTCAAAGGGCCATAGAGATGATCCTCAGGCCAGTCCTCGGGCGTTTTGCCCACTGTTATTTGGATGACGTTATCATCTCGTCTCCATCTTTTGAAAGCCATGTAGAACACTTACGGGAAGTATTCAGATTATTGCAGGAGGCTGGTTTGACGTTGAATCGCGAGGAATGTCATTTCGCGAGGGAACAATTACGTTATTTGGGTTTAGTTATTAATAAAGAAGGAGTTAAAACAGATGAGGAAAAGGTAAAAGCAATTATTGAAATGAAGACTCCGAAAACGGCAAAACAAATAGCAAAATTTTTAGGAATGACGGGTTGGTCTCAAAAGTTTATTAAAAACTACGCAGACATGTGTGAACCCTTATATAATTTAAAACGAAAAAACTCTAAGTTCCGTTGGTCGGAATCAGCGCAGGAAGCCTTTGATCGTATTAAGAAAGCACTGACAGAAGCTCCAGTGTTACAATTACCAGAGTTTTCCAAGCCTTTTGAACTCTATACGGATGCGAGCTCCGTTTGGGTAGGAGCAGTATTGACACAGAATAATAGGCCTATAGCGTTTGCATCGAGAACTTTAAACCGAGCAGAAAGGAATTATAGTGTGACGGAACGTGAATGTTTAGCTGTCATATGGGCATTAAATAAATATCGCACATATTTCGGATCCTTGCCGGTTAAAGTGATAACAGACCATGCTGCACTTACCAAATTAACGAACGGAAAGAATTTGTCATCTAGAATGATAAGGTGGACGCTTAAGTTGGCAAATTTTAATGTAGAATGGGAACATCGCCCAGGTACGCAAAATTTAGTGGCTGATATGTTGTCTAGAAACCCGTTAGAAAGTAATGAAGAACCAAAGGTGTCTTGTGCGGTGATTAGATCGTTAGTATTATCTTCTAGAGAACAGTTAAGAGAGGAACAGAGAAATGACCCGGAGCTAGGTCACATAATGAAGTATCTTGAAAATCCGGACGATAGTTCTGTTAATGAATCGATCTGCAGAAATTGGTCAAATGACTTTAAAATCGTTGACGGTTTGCTATATTATGCAAAATGTACAACCACACTAGGTGAATTAAGGGTATCTATACCTAAAAGATTACGTAAAGATGTTATGCGAGAATTTCATGACGCGCCTATGGCAGGTCATTTAGGCAAAAAGAAAACCTACTTAAAATTAAAGGACGCGTGTTATTTCTCGTACATGAGGAAATACATTTATAAATATGTAGCAACCTGCGACCAATGCCAAAAAATTAATTATAAAAACGGATTACCAGCTGGTCAATTAATTCCCATAATAACTAATTTTCCGAATGAAATCGTGTCTTTAGATTTGTTAGGCCCATACCCTGCAACTAGTCTAGAACGCTATAGATTTATTTTAGTAATTACAGATAATTTTTCTAAATGGGTTGAAATAGTTCCCTTAAGGAAAGCTTCGGCTAAAGCAATCGCCAATGCATTTTTTGAGAATTATATTGCGCGTTATGGAGCTCCTGCAAAGTTAATTACCGATAATGGCCCCCAAATGATATCCGAAGTTTTTGAGCAAGTATGTCGCAGATTGCACATAAAACACGTTAAAACTGTGGTATATCGTCCACAAGCTAATCAAACAGAAAGAGTTAATCGCACTCTTTTAAAAATGATTTCGAGTTTTGTCGCGGATAATCACACTAACTGGGATCAATTTCTGCAAGAGTTCGGTTATGCGATTAGGACAGCAGTACATGAGACAACGGGTAAAACACCGGCGGAATTATTTTTAGGTCGAAATTTAATCACCCCTTTTCAGAATTTAGTTATGGTAACTGATGGATCAGATTTAGTTTGTGGGAACATAGAAAGGTTGTTTGAGGAGGCTAGAGTTCATACAAAGCGCCAGCAAGAGAAGTGGGCGAAATATTATAATAAAAAGAGGCGTGAAAATAATGTGAAAGTTGGTGATCTAGTATTAGTTCAAACTCACCCGTTAAGTTCAAAATGTAAAAAAATAGTAGGTAAATTTATGCCAAAGTTTGAAGGCCCATATAAAGTTCTGAGTGTAAAAAATAATAATAATTTAGTAATATTAAAATTTGGTAAAAGAATAACGGTTAATGTGGACCAGGTGAGAATTTACCATCAAAGAGAGGACAGTGTTGCCGAGTCGGAAAGTAACACTAGTAGTGATCATGGTGCAGTGACATCAGTCAGGTCAGATGATGCGCAGTCGTCATTGGTGCAATCGGAGAATGATGGGGTTGTCGTAAAGGATCGAAATAAGGAAATGTAAATGGTAGTAGAGATATAATTGCGAATAGACGCGATGGAGTGGAGGTGAGAAAAAACGTGGACGGACGGAATCTGCTGTTTCTTCGGTGGGGGTTGGGCGCGTATAATTTCAGGAAAAGGAGACCTTTATACACTGAGAGAGAGAAAAGAGGAAGGCCAGAATCTTGGTATGAAAACGTACAAAAGAAGAGACCAGAGGCCCAGGTAGATCGCGAGAAAAGATAGATTTCCTCGTCAATGTCCTCTCGTCCCTCCAGAAAGCGGTTATAGAAAGGTGGAAGAAATAGTTCTGAAAGAGCAGTTCCAGGACCATCCACAGATTCAAGTACAACAGACCTCATCTGGAAAGGAGCTGTCCATACAATCTTCGGAGCCGACGTCGAGTGGACAACAGCCAAGTTCCAGTTCTCACAAAGAAAACAACGCCTCAGCAGGAGCATATCAACTTCAACGGACTCGATGGAAGAGGAGACCCAGAAGGTTGGAGCGCAGAGTGGACAACCCTAGGACAAGGTCATCCAGCACAGAGGCCATGGTTGGAGACAAAGCCTATGCAGATTGGATCTAAAGACTAGCCAGGTTGTATAATTCTAATTTGTTTATTTTTCCTCTGACAGACAGTTCGGAGTATTTTCCATGTGGGCTAGTCTATTTTTTTGTAAATTAACGTACAAAAGTGTCACTGAGTTGTGTGCATTTTCATATCGGTTGAAAAGACTTTTGTATTTAATTTTTTTCCAAATTGTGGAAAAACATTTGTTGAATTGCAATTGTTTTGCTACACATTAAAGACGAGGCTTTATATGTGAGATTACTTGTATTGTTTGTTGTAATATATTCTATGTAAAAAATTTATATATTTTTGTGTGTAATTATTAAGATGTATAAGTAGTGTCTGGTTTCTGGGCGCGGCGTAATTAGGAATACTAACAAAAAACATTAACAGCGCAGCGCGATTGATTGGGAATTTTTGAAAATGAAACCAGATAAAGGTTATTGTTATAAACTATATATATATATAATATAATGTATGCCATATTTTATGTCAATAAGGAATTGTATAAAAGTTCTGTGCATTTAATGTCATGTTTTAGAAAAATTGACAAGGTTTCCTTTCAGGGCAGCAGTCCCTGAACATAGTGATGCGATGAAAACTTTGATGTCGTAGAAGAGATAATGTAAAATTTTATTATATTAGCACTTAAGTAAAGTGCATGATCAGGGTTTTTTCCTTGAAAGGTTTTCCCCTGATCTTCGCCCGAATGGGATGCACTGTAGGGATGATAAATATGTACAAGAGCAATAAATTGGAGTGGAGTACCCCTTTTGAGTAGTCATTTCTGTGTGTTAGTTTAATTAAAGTTTCTAACTTAGAGAGTTAAAACTTTCTACAAGTTCAGAATTTGCAGGTGATATAAAGTTCGTGAGTTAACTTTTTACAAGTTCAGGCATTCTAGAGTAGTTAAAATTTTGTGCAGGTTCAGTGTTTTTCAGATGTTAGGTAAATTAAGCGATTCTTGCAGGTCGTTTAGACCTTCAATAAGTCACGCTTTTTTCTCGGAGGGGGTTGTGACGGTGCTTACGCGTTTCACTAACCTTCTCTCATAAACTTTTAAATTGTATTTATTTTAACCAATCCCCGCTGAGAGCTGAAAGTGTGACTTATGCAAATAAGATAGTTTCGGTTTAGCGAGTTCGAAAGAGATATAAAAGGGAGAAATGAAATGAAGAGAGGAGGATGACTCCGTGTTTTGATAGAGGAGTAAACTACGTGATTGCTTAAAAGTGTTTCTAGGAGTTTAGTTTAACTAAGTGAAGTTTGTTAGCGGAAGGAAGATTATTGAAAAAGATTCATTAATTCGGTTCGGACGTAATTGAAGATATCCTGGATTGAAGCCACTTCATAATTCTACTAGTATTCAAGTTTCATTCTGAAGGAGATATCAGGTCTGTGATTTTTATAGATTAGATTTAAATGCGTAGTTTGATTGTATGCGTTATTCCCTCGTGTATCAGTTAGTATTCCGTCGTTCATAATTGAATTCTGATCTCACTCCACTATAATTTGTTGTTCTTAAAGTTTGATTATTATTGTGTATTTCTATCATAAGGAAAAATAAATAACTGATTTATTATTGCGTAGTCATTAATTATGAATCCGACATATCCAAATGTAGTTAAT
>BMAO01021805.1:0-25250 GCA_019973975.1 Trichonephila clavata
TCAGACTTTCTTGAATTTAAAGGGAACTTTTCACATGTGGAATTTGTGAAATTTTGAATTATTTGATAGTGTGGTTTGAAAGTGAGCAATTTATCTAAAATGACACCAAAATACTTGATGTTTTGAAACCAGGTTTTGTTTTGCAGGTAAATATCAAATTTTTTCATTTTCTCAGAAAAAGACAGCTTTAGTCATGGAAATAATTAAGCTGATTTTCACCTTTGAATCTATCCTCAAAAATTGTGAGATGACACTTTAAAGAGTGTGTAATGATTCTGAGATTTATGCGTCTGGATACTATCACTGTGCTATCAGCACACATCTTTCAGATTCTGCTGAAACATGGTGGAGAAATTTACATTAAGATTCCAAAAGTGTTAGGCCTAAGATTAAACCTTGATGCCACAACTTGAATTTTTCTATTTTGAAAAAGAAAATTGTCAGTTTTAAAACACTAACATAAATTTTACAGTAAAATTTAAGTTAGTGAGGTATAAACTTGCAAGTATAATGGGCAAGGGAAGTATTTTACATTTGATAATTTTATATATAATGCCAGTATGCTAAAGTCTTCTAAGTTTTTTAACTACATTAGAAAATCACATCAGTTCATTATTCTCTATCTAACCCTTATTTTATAAATTCAACAGTTTTAAGTAGTTAGTGAAAATTGACGAGTCTTGATCCAAAGCCCTATTGCTCCAAAATAATGATATTGTTATTATTTTATGAGTTTACTTAATCAAGTGAGAATGACTTTACCTGCAAGTTTACTTAGGATTGAAAAGGGAAGATATTGAGTGGTAGTCTTCACATTGGATAGGTCCTTGCTTAGTATATCCCTTAAATAACTTATTCAACATAAAACAAATTAAAAAGGTGCAATAATACAGTATCAGTTATTTAATACTAAGAAAAAAAATAATTAAAACACTACCAATTTTAGTACTTAATTGAATTACTGATTTCATTTCAAATGGGTGGTTAATACTTGTGATATTTTAAAAATTAAAATCAATCTAAGCAAAATGAGCTATTGATGAGAACCTTAAAATTTTAAATTAACGAGAGTTACACTTAAAATTGATGACTTCTTTCCAAACCAGTACAATTAAGATTCTAATTAATTTACCATAGCTTTCATCATTCCATAAGACCTTCTTTGCAAAATCAGGACACTGTCATCAAGATAACAACCAAGACTATTGGGATATCACAGCCCTTAGGCCTCAGATTCAGAGCATTAACTGTTCTTTGGTGCAAGAAATTAAACTTACTGCATTAAAAAAAGATCCAATCCTTTTCTTATGAATTTCACTGAATAATTTGATACATCGGTTCACTTTGATTATTTTGTTACACTTTAATTGTAACTACATGATAAATAAAACACTGTGTTCATTAAAAACTAATTTGGTTCATTAAAAAACTAATAGAAAACAGATTAACTAATAAATAAATTATAACACAGGCATATTATATTATATATTACCATAATATAAGATTGATCAGGATTTTGAAATTCTTTATCTCCAATCAAATCTGCATCTTTCAAATTTTCAGGTAAGTCAAATGCATCATCGTTATCTAGAAAACAATGTTTCAATAAGTAAAAATAAATTAACATCGTTCTTTAAATTTAATAAAATAACAGTACAAATACAACTATGACCTAAGAGCAACATCTAAACCTAAGACTTGAGCTAGTGCGTGGTTTACCGAGTCAATTTAGTCATCCAATGATACATATATATATATAAGCCTAGAATATATTTAAAGCTATCTATCATAAGGATGATTGTGTGGGTGTTCATAAATTCTTTGAGTATTAAGAAATCAAGTGGTGCACACAGATTACTTTCTTGGAAAGGGTTATATTTTTAAAAAGAATGTCGCAAAAGCACCAAAACATAATCTTTATACTACAAATTAAAAATCTGTTGGTCAATGGTACAGTGGCATACCACCCTTGTGTGTATGCCCCTGTAGGAATTAGATTTTATTAGTTCCCTACATACAACACAGTTTTATTTTGATGAACATATCAATACTTTTACTTACACAAATTTTGAATTATGCATAAAACACAAAAATTCAACATGTGTACCTATTATTGCACACAATGTAAAAATTGCATAACAAACACTTTTTCAAGTTATAGGAGGCTGTGGTTAGATCATCGGACGCCAGACCGGAAGGCCTGGGTTCGATGCCACCAAATACTCGTTGAGAACAAACGAAAAACGTGCTCGTTAAATCTGTGGATTCAAATGGTGTTGCCATCTATCGTGAGCAAAATCGTGCTGTCACCTTCATGGGCTCAAAGCTTAGGCTAATGACAGACGTATCTCTAGCCCGTTGCCATGATGAATTTCATGGGTCGCGATCTGACTACGTCAGACAGGTGGCATAAGCAACAACAACTTTTAAGTTATAAAAACTTTTTCATTGTACCAACACAATGTTGTTCTTAATTTACTTTTTGTGGTAGGAAGTTGAAGAGCATATTTACTTCCCTATATAACTTGATTGTAAAGATCTAGAGCAGCGGTTTTTAAACTGTGGTCCACAGACCCCCAGCACTTTTCTGTGGATCCACAAATGAGTGTCATTTAATGTTAAGATTTCCTTCTTTTACAGACTCTGAAAGGCCTCATTGAAAAACTGACAAATGTGCTATTCTAGACAAGATCACTAAACTGACCCCAAGGAAAAACTCTGCTAGAACATATATTACGATCAAGAATAATTCAATTTTTTGTATTGTTTGCAACTACATTGCCATTATAAATATTTAATAATTTTATGCATAGTATTTTAAATTCGATGGTTACTGTTTTTTTAAAAAAAATATGAATTAAAAAGTTAGTATAAGTAGTAGAGGCAGGATAATTGAGGAATCTCTAAATCACTCAGCAATATCTTGGGAGTCAGGGAGGGGTGTTCAAAATCTCGGGGGTCTGTGGCATTAGGCTGATACATGAAGGGGGCCATGGTGATCAAAAGTTTAAGAACCACTGATCTAGAGAGAACCTGAAGTATTCAAAAGCCTTCGGGTTCATGAACTAAGTAACCTGAAGTACATACACTATACAGATATCTCAAAATGACAAACTAGATAAATAAATCCAAAGAATTGTTTTTCATCAAAGCTGTCAAGTGAAACTATTTTATTTAGAATGCTTCCAAACGATTTAACTTTATTATTCTTTTCTTAATAATTTATTTAAGCAACTAGAGAACTATTTAGGTATGGTTCCATTTAATATGCCTCAACATCACACAAAATAAGTCAAGTCAAATAAGGATTAGAAAACACGCTTTCCAGTGGCACAACGGAGAACGTTAGCCCCCCCCCCCTCCTGCGAAGTCAGTTTTTGTGCCCAAAGCCAGATCTTACAAAAGATTCTAAAACCATAACATAGCATAGGTTTTGGGGATCCCTGTAGTGTAGGGATATGTACCTTACCCCCACTGATGCTTGCAACTATACCGTCTAGTTATGATTGCCTCAAAAATTATGTATGAGAAGAGAAGAAATCATGCTATGATTGGAAAATAATAAAAGAAACCCTAATTTCGAACATGTTATAAAAAGAAATTTAGATACATTTAAATGCTAAAAAAATGTTTTAAGTAAAACGGAAATTTGGAGATTGATAAATTTGTACTGTGATTTTCATCTCATAGATTTATTATTACCAAGAATAAAATTATGAGGTTTGTTTTCAGCAGTCACTTGTGTTATTCTAATAAACATACAATTCTTAATCAAATAAGCATTTTGAAATAAATTAAAATGAGTATATTCTGAAAAAGTATTTAAAAAAGAAAAAATTATTTGAGCTGACAACATAAGAACTGTAGGGGAAAAAATGTACACGACACATAAATAAAAGATTTGAAATTTTTCAAAATGTGTTTTTCAAAGTTTGACAATGTCAAATGAAAGTAACAATCTGATAGAAAATAAAGAATAAACTTTGTATTTGAAAATTGCAATTTTTACACTTTTAAAAGCAAGTATATAATGCATAGTAAAGGTTCACTTTTCTTTGAAATTCTTTCAAATATTTTAAAGTTTTCATTTCAAGAAAGATTCGTAATATGTTATTAAAACCCGAAGTTCAAAATTGGGCCTTTTTGGGAGTACAATAATTTATTTGTAATTTCCCAATTGTCTGTAGAATGATAATTTTAGGGGGGGGGGGGGAAGCCGTTTTTGAAGTGAGTGTGGTTATCAATTCAAAGAAAGAAAATATAAAAAAAAAAACCTTTTTAAAGATGAAAAATTTTGAAAGTGAAAGTGTGATAAATATCAAAACCACCTGACAGAGACAATTTTCGTTCCAGTTTAAACACGACATCATTTGTGGTTGCTTGAGTTAAATCATCAATTATTTCTTCTCTACTTGGAATCGGTGGTCTCGCAGGAAGAGTCGTTTTCCTCCTAAACATGTTAAAAAACCAAAAATTTATTTTTGAACAATCAAAAACTAAATATTCCTTTAATTTGATTTCAATTTTGAAAACTCTACGCATGACGTTAAATATCGGACGATAAGACTATTTGCTCTCGCCTTGAACATTTCTCTTCCGCCTGCTCAATGGTAAACATCCTATTCTTATTGGCGAATGCGAAATAAAGAAATAATTCCTGGTTGCCTGATTTGGCAGTAAAGCGCTTATTGAATGCTTTAGTAATTCGCAGTGAAATTAAAATAAAAAAATATATGTTCTTGCCTTTGTCTCGTTTAGAAATTTTTTCGATTGCTTTGTTTTCAAATTCATATTTTCCCTACATATTCGGTTTATAAAGTGTTTAATTCTCTGTCAGTCAGTAAGAACCTAACTTCCGCTTAAAAATAAATATCAATTCTAGTTTTCTTTCTTTTTCCTAAAATCTGACAATTTTACAAATTCAATTTTATAAAAGAAACACAGTCGGACCCCTATTTCACAAATTTTGCGATGCAACGAATTTTCCTTTCCCTCCGAATAAAATGAAAGCATAAAAAAACCCTATTTAACGAATAATATAAATCCTAAATTAACACATTATTTTAGCAGTTGGAAATTTTTTTTATTATTAGTTTGTTTTTCAAAAAATTGGATTTTTTTTCCAAATGAACTTATTCTTTTCATCCAGAACAGAAAAAGACTTTTCTTGTAAGCATCAAATTTCAACTGGAAATGGTGAAGACTTTAGAAGTGCAGATGATTCATGAGTGTAACCTATCCAGTGAATCTTGAGTAGGACAGGAAATGCTTTTCTTATCTCATCCTAATCCAAAACGAAGGGAATATTTCAAGATTTTTACGATTGTGTTTCATCTGATGATGGACTGCCTATCTGTGCAATTGATGTTGAGGAAATTGTCAAAGAATAGCGATTCTAATGTAGAAATCGATAATGAAGCTCCAAAAAAAAAAATCTCTACATTTTCGAATGTTTAACATTGTTTGGAAACTGTTAAAACATACCTTTCTCTTATGCAATTGGATGAAAATGATGCAATATTTTCCTTCTCTGCATAGAGTCGAAAAGAATTTCTTTCGAATCAGGAATCAAAAAGATTTTCAAATATCCATTAGTCCGTATTTTAAAATTTCTAATCAACTGGAGGTTAATTATCCACTATTGGTGTTTTTATCTGTTGAATGAAAAGTGTGTAAATTTTAAGGAAAAATATTTTTGTGTAGTTGTTAGAATTTCCAAAAAATAAAAGCAAAAAAAAAAAAAAAAAGCATTTTGTTTGGATCCCGATAAAACGCGATTAACCCCAAATTAAATTACAAAATATCCTCTCCCGATGAATTCAATTATTAGGGTCTTACTGTATTTATTATTTGAGCAAAGAAAGAAGA
The DNA here is from genome assembly GCA_019973975.1 of Trichonephila clavata. NCBI lineage: Eukaryota > Metazoa > Arthropoda > Arachnida > Araneae > Nephilidae > Trichonephila > Trichonephila clavata. The sequence goes on from BMAO01021805.1 coordinate 5,869, forward strand.
AAAAATAAAAGTGATAAATAAATAAGTAGCTATACAAAAGAAACTTATTATGTGATTATTTTTATTGATAATATTTTTTTTAATGAATTAATTGATATAGATTTCAAGTAAAACCTTTATTTAAATAACGTGAAAGAAAATTACAAATAAAGAAACAATAATGCAGATTTAATTATGCATATACTTTAATTGATAATATTTATGAATATTTTAAAAATGAATGAATTTATTCTTATGTGTTTAATTGAATATTTACATTTTGTATGTACAAAAAAAAACGAGTAATCATTATCACAGTTTCTTTATCTAGTTTGCATATTTGTTTTGTTATGTGTGGGCTACAGGATTCATTTATTCATAATCCAATAGAATTCTTCGCAAACTCTTCTTCTTTATAACGTATAATGTTTTACTAATGTATTCATACATTTTGAGAGTTTGAAGTTTTAATGCTTTTCAGTCTGACAATTAATAAATGCTTATTATCATGGAAAAAAATATGTTGTAAAAAATCACGATTCTGTTTTATTGAAATAATAATACCTAAGTTTAAAAAAATTATGAGAAAGATTTGTATTGATGAAAAACATTTAAATAATCCGGCAATTTGGTCACGCTTTTTCAATCACAAATCCCGTTTGCACATATCAAAAGAAAAAGATAATTAATTGCATTTCCCTCTCTTTCTGTTATTAATATATACAGCCCTAATCAATGAGTATTTTTTATAAGCATCAGTTAGTATCGCATTTAGATAATGGAATTGCAGATGAATCAATGACTGTCAGAATCCAAGGTCACTCGATTGAAGGTGAAATAAGGACTTATCGGGTGTCAACAAACTTTTGAGAGAAAAAAAAGTCAGGTTGTCAGCGAAACAACATAAAGGTATCAGAGAGCTGTGACGCTCTCTCTGATCAACACACACACACACACACACACCACACACACACACACACACACCACACACACACACACACACACACACACACACACACACACACACACACACACACCACACACACACACACACACACACACACACACACACACACACACACACACACACACACACACACACACACACACACACACACACACACACACACACACACACAGAGAGAGAGAGAGAGAGAGAGAGAGTGAGATAGGGTACCACACAGGAGGAAGAGAATATGATAATAAATTTTTAGGCAATTTATGGATATAAGGATCCCGAAATAAATACACACAGCTACCTTATTTGACAGCTAAAACGGTTTTATCCCAGTTAGGTGTCGAGTCGAACTAGGCTGGAATGATAAATAAGGGCAAGTGATTTCATGCTTCTTCAAATCTATGCCATTTTTCTTCAATCGTAATAGTTAGAGAGTGGTGGTGGTCGAATCTCTCAGTAGCCAAGGCGAGATGTTCTCAACAAGTGAGTGATTTAGGATAGCAGTCGAGCACTCTCTATATAGAGGTAGGTCAAGACAGGGAGGGCAACATCCGTTATCTTGTTGAAAGATGTCGTGTTAGAGGTCTTGAAGCGGCACACCCTCCGGCATAAAGATATGAGAAATGTAACTCTAGCCGGCTACGTGAATAAGAAGTTTTCGTGTTGTGTACCTATACCATCATACTAGATGCAGAGCCCGTATGACGATGTCAAATACAAGAAAGAAGTTCTAGTTGAGGCTTTCAGTCACGGAGACGTCTATCACGATGATACACGCAGAACCGGGACTCTCCCGAAGGGCCCGTTTTGTGTCAAATGCTGTCGTTGGACTCATGATTGTGGCTGCACATCTTTATGCGGCAGTGTCAATGGAAGCTGTAATAGTGATCACCGTGCAGATTGTCCTTGCTGCCCCAGACGTCATAACACTCTTCGTGTGGATACTTGTCATGCTGCAAAGAATTTCACTTTGTGACTTAAGATCGGTGGTGTGGCTATACGAACATGCAAAACCGGCCTGAAAACATGCCTGTGGCGGTATTTAAGTAAGCCTGTAACAGCATCCGGACAGGAGTGATCACTTTTGTCTATTGATATTTTATGTGCACACGAACCCATAGTTTGCGGGTTCTAATCTTCCACATTGGTGACCTTGGCTGAAAAGAAAAACGCAAACCTTCTGATGTGTCGGGGCGCCATTTTCCCTCAAGAAGAGCAAGGAAAGTCGTCAGACCCACTCGGCGCCGCAAAGTCTACAGACTCACTCGACGCAGCAAAGTCGTCAGACTCACTTGACGCAATAGTAACAACTCCCACGCTCACCATAACAACAAATATCTCATTCGTTCTCCTATCCACCGACTCACTGGTGGGGGAGTACTGTGGCGGTATCTAAGTAAGCCAGTAACAGCCTTCGGACAGGAGTGATCACTTTTGTCTATTGGTATGTTACGTGCTTACGAACCCCTAGGTCGCGGTTTCTAATCTTCCACATGCCTTTTGAGCGTTACTTGAAGGTGGCAAAGTGATCCTGCATGGCATTCAGTGTGCATATTCCGCATTTACATGATAGTTCTTGAATCCCCATATGTGTAGTAGTCATTTTTTCTCCTTATTCGAGGCATAATACGATCTTCTTTCAACTAATCAACATTCAAATGCGAATTAAGTAATAATAATAATAGTAATTATAATAATAAAAATTATATATATATATATATATATATATATATATATAATTTTATTATTATTACCATTATTGTACTGTCTTTTTGTTCGCAAGAATTATTCAATGTTTATAAGTGTGTATCTATATGAACAATTTAACTTTCATGATTATATATATATATTTTTTCTGTTTTGGAGAAAGGGGTGGCATTTTCCTTTTATGTCTGGGACGGAAAAGCTGCTAGAGCCGGCCCTGCTTGGAATTTGTAGTGGATATTTCTTTTAATGAAAAAATAGCCTCTAAGAACGGAATTTACGGAAATCTACTGCTATAAGGGATAGGGAGTTACTGGGGCGTATAGTTAAAAAAACACCAGTTCTTGAACTACTTGAGCTACGGTAATAAAAATTGGTATGCATGTTTCTTTTGTTGAACTAAAATCCTCCAAGAACGGGCTTATGGAAATAAACTCTCAAAGCGGGTCACAGGGCTTATTGATAAAAAAAAAGTTTTCGTTTTTGAAGAATTAGACTTTGAATTGGAATTTGGTAAGCATTTTTATTTTATTGAGTGAAAATTCACTAAGAATTTTTCTAGGGACTGAGCATATAAACTTATGTCCATAAATTAAGCATAATTCAGAATCACACAGAAATTAAACTCTAAAATAAAAATGTCACCAGTAGAATTATCACATATATCTAGAAGAAGAATATGCAAATTACAGGAAACCACCAGATGGCGCGGATAGTACGTCACAATGACGAGAGTGTAAGAGAGGGAGGGGTATATAAGAAATGGTGGCAAAGAAGTAAAATTGTTCACAAGCGCTTTAAAAGCCTTTCAGTGCAACAACCGCATAGTTGTGGCCCAAAGGAAGCATTTGGATGATTTTTTACGTGGTAGAATTATCAGACGACTAGAATGTGGACGTACCCAGCTTTAAGTATCCGAGGAACTTGAAATCGCCCAGAGTGTCATCTTCAGGCTTTGGCTACGATTCCAAAATGATGGTAATGTGAGTAGATGTTACAGCACAGGTCGCCCCCGAGTTACAACGCCGAATGAGGGCCGGTATTTGGCAGTTACTGCCAAAAGAAACAGACGGAGCACAGCATCAGACCTATCTCGTCAGCTCTCTTCAGCTACCGGTACGACAGTTTCAAGGCAGACCATGTACAGACGCTTAGGGCACATTGGTCTATATGCTCGTAGGCCTGTCAGATGTGTTCCCCTTACCGCAACTCACTGTCGCCTGCGATTAACCTGGAGTAGAGAGCATGCATTGTGGACACCACAACAGTGGTCTTGTGTGATGTTTTCCAACGAGTCCAGGTTTAGTTTGCAGTCTGATTCTAGCCGGACTTTCATATGGAGAGCGCCAGGTACCCGATACCACCAAGAGAACACCATTAAACGACACCGTTTCGGTGGTGCAGGATGGCTCGTTTGGGGAGGAATTATTCTTGGTTCCAGAACTGACCTGCATGCTCAGAGTGTAACGATGGCAGGATACATCTATCGGGATGTCATTCTGGAACAACATGTACATTTGTTTCGGGGCGCCATGGGTTCTGAATTTCTGTTTATGGATGACAACGCCCGTCCTCACCGTGCAAACATTGTAGACGAATTCCTTCAATCGGAGGATATCACCCGTATTAATTGGCCAGCATACTCACCGGACTTGAATCCAATAGAGCATGTGTGGGATATGCTTGGCCGACGAATTGCAGCCCGTCAATCCCCTCCTACCTGTCTACCGGAACTTCGGAGGGCATTGCTTGATGAGTGGTGTAATATTCCCCAACATCAGATTGATAATTTGATACTCAGCATGCGTAGGCGTTGTAAGGCCTGTATTGCATCGTCCGGGAGACATACTCCGTATTAACCATCATACTAACCATGTTATACTGTTTTTTGTAAATATGTTCTTTTTTGAAATTTGCTCCAGGCAGTAAAAATCGCAATTTTTATTAATTATGTCAAACATATAGCATCTTTTTTGCTCTTTACCTTTTGTTTAATAAATAGACTTTACAAATAAGTCAAATTTGTTTTGCTTCTGTCTCTTTCTTTGCCTGAACTTCATTATCCTTAATTTATGTACATGAGTGTATTTCGAATTCGCGAGAGATTCGTATTATCGAAGGTTTTAATTAGCGAGAGTAACAGTATGAACTGTCGGACCTTTATACAATGGTGTCGCTGAATCCCGAAACAGTTCGTTATATATTGAGGTTCATCCTTCAATTTTCTTAATAAACCACAGAAAACAAATTAAGAAAGAAAGAAAATTGCAAGGAAAGTTTCTTGACTCCTTTTTCCACGTCTTGGATAATTAAATTTTTCCTTTGATGCTCAAGCACTTACGTTTTGACATTTTCAAGCTACCAGACACGAAGTTACCAGTACGACTGATCAACACTACAAATGAACGGTGACTAGTTCAAGGACACGGGGATACGAGACAACTCCATTGAGGGTGAAAGGGGATATTAAAGTTTTTTCCCTGTGAACTTGACAATGGGGGTTAAAGGTTGCACTCCTTGGATGAAATGCCCTGAATTCTATTGCTCTCGGTGAGTTAGGCACCTAATAGAACCATTTCAAGGTTTATGACCTCCATAAAATGTTAAAAGAGAGAACAACTTGAAATGTCCAGAAATACTTCAAAACTCGGGGGGGGGGAGTTGAATCACGAGAGAAAGAGTTCGCTATATAAATAAATTATAGTTTTAAAAAACTAAAAGTAAAAAAATATTTCTTAATATAAGAATAAAAAGATTAACGAGAAAATTAATGTCATTGGGGTAAAAGTGTGGGATGTTCTATATCAGAGATTGCGAACCTATGAACTTGTCTTGGTCAAACAGCCATTCATCACTACCCGATTCTGGCCTTTTTCCTTAATTTTTTCGCAAAATCTTTTAAGTACTTCAATTTAGTAGTGTTAATTAAAAGTCTGGCCATTGATGTGAGTGGAAACTCACTCATATCACGAATTTTGTCAATGTTTTGTTCTGTAATCGTTGACCCTGGGCGCCCAGCAGGTTCGTCATCGTCCACACTGACCCTTCCCTCTGAAAACCGCTCATGCCATTCAAACACTTGTGCACGTGACAAAGTTTTATTTTCTTAAGCCTCGGTTAGTATTTGAAATGTTTTTGTGGCTAATTTCTGAAGTTTCTCAAGAAACTTGATGTTGATTCGACATTTTTTCGGCAGAATGCAATTGCACGTGTTCACTCAATGACGCAGTATTCTTGACTGGCGTGATCGATTAAGACGCAACTGGCCACGTGGATTGATAAGGTGCATGAGATGAGTCACCAAAACAGATTTTGCCAACTCCACTCTTTTTTCAAGCTACGCACATAATCTCGTTTTTTCCCCTTTTGTGTTACACCTTGTATAATGTTTAAAGACCTTTTGAAACGTTGCATTTCAATCACGGCATGTCAATAGATAAAGAAATTTACAAAAGAAAAAAGAGAATTTTTCTCAAGGCAGTGTTATAACAAGTTTTTTGGTTCCAAAAAGTAACATTGCAACTGTATTAGTTTCCAAGTTGCCCATTGCATTGCTCGCCACGGGAAACCATTTTCAGAAAGAGAATTTAAAAAAAAAATAGTTTTTAGAATGTAGTTCTACATTGTTTGTTGATTTTAAAGAAAAAGACTTGATTATGAAGAGTATAAATGAACCAGCAATGAGTATAATGAACCTAAGTTGCAATATATAATAATTAAAGATAAAATAATAGAATAAGAAAATAATATTTTTTCGCTAATACATAATCATTTAAATTATGCAGAAATGTATTCAATTGTTTTAGATGAGAGTAATGATGTAAATGGTTATGCACAATTAGCAGTTTTTGCTCGGCATAAATATGGAAATATATAATGAAAGAGGAATCAATAAAACTAATAACGTTGAAAAGGAGGTGTACCGGTCTTGATATTTTTAAAGAATTTGATATTACATTTAAAGAAATAGATATTGACCTTCATAAAATAGTTTTTATAACAACGGATGGTGCACCTAGTATAGTTGGGAAAAACATTGAATTTATTAAGTATCTTATGCAAAATGTTTCACATTCTCTGATTGAATTTCATTGTATAATACACCAGGAAGTTTTATATGCGTAGCACGGTTTAAAAACATTTTCCCCAGTATAATGTCCTGTTGTAATAAAAAATAATCAACTTTATGAACATAAGAGTTCTTCATGAACGGCAATTTGCAAAATTCTTGGAGGAAATTGAATGCCAATATTCAGAGACTTTGACATACAACCACGTGCGATGGCTTAGTTTTGCTCAAGTCCTTAATCGCTTTGTAACATTATTAAATGAAATTAAGCTCTTTTTAATTCAAATGACAATAGTTTCGATGAATTATCCAATATAGATTGGTTAAATGATTTAATGTTTTTATGCGACATCACTCAGCATTTTAATGAACTGAATAAAAACTTTAACGACATGGACTAATTGTTTAAATAATGTTTGAAAACATTAAAATATTTATGACGAAACTTTACATCTTTACTAAGATTTCGAAATGAAAATCACGAAATATTTTTCTCAATTATAAAAACGTTTTCAAAACACAATAACTTTGAAAACTTCGTTCCCATTCAAAAAGATACGAATAAGAAATATTTAATGATTAGTCTGGAAGTAAAACAAAATTTTAAGGAGAGATTCAATCAATTTAAAAGTTTCGAAAATATATTTCCCTTTATTTTATATCCATACAAAACAAAATTTGAAACAATAGAGTTAACTGAATTTATGTGGCTAGGAATCGATAATTTACAAATGGAATCAGTTGAATTTCGAAACAGCGTAATGCGGAAAACACTATCTGAAGATTTCTGTAATGGAAGGAAAACTGTGTGAATATTGATCCCGCAGAAAAAATTGAAAATATTATATTAAACTTATGGGATTTATTACCAAATAATTTTATATCTACGAAAAAACTAGTTAATGCTGTTTTAACAATGCTTGGGTTCACATATTCGTGTGCAAAATTGTTTTCTTCAATGAACTTTGTAAAATCTTCTAATAGAAATAGACTTGACAGGGAATTAATTAACTGCAAAATGCGTTAAACTAATGTATACGAAATATGAACACAATATTAAAAAACTGTCTGAAACTAAACAGTAACAGATATCTCATTAAATACTTTATAATCAATTTTGTTATACATATATATATGTACATAGTGTAATAAATAATATTTTATAATATATATTATATGTAGTTTTCATTACCTTGTTCATTCAAACACTTATTGCCATTTGCACAAAACACTAAGGAATTTTAACCCCACTAAAAATTTTCAAATAGTCAAACCATGCCCAATATTACCCGTTAAGCCAATTGAATTTTTTAAAGATGCTTAGTTTTAAAAATACCCAGTTAAAAATTTTTAAGCTGAACTCTGGTACAAATGGGCATTAGTGACAACGAGATAGTACTAAAAATATGAACAAAGTTTGACCCACGTCTCAAAAAGGTTCGCCATCCCTGCTCTATATTAATTGTTATAATTTCTTACTAGTTCTATTCCGAAATGCTGAGTTAGTGTAAAAATGTAGTACAAAGCACCCCACGCTTTTACCACAATTACATTAATTTTTTCGTTAATCATTTTATTCTTATATTAAGAATTATTTAGTACATTTTAGTTCGATTCACTATAAAAGCGTGTTTTTAGTTTTTTTAAACTATAATTTATTTTTCATTTTTTAGTTCAATCTACATTAAAAGCGCGTTTTTTTTAGTTTTTCACACATCATTTACTCATTGTTGAATTTATTCTTAAGTTTGGTATTTGGAGCCGGGGAAGGGGAATTAAGTAGCTGCTGGAATGGGTATTATTTAATGGGTCTGAAGGGTATCTATTCTCTCCGTTTACGGGGCCTCGGATCAGTTACTGAACGATATATTTCAAAAATTCCGTCTCTGTAGATGCAGGTCAAATCAAAATGTTTTAAGAAGAAATATTAAGTGTCAATCGTATTATCACCTTTTAAACGTATTGCTATAATATTAATTCGTATAGTCACTTCTAAACGTATTGCTTTGTAAAAATAAAAAAAAATATTTAACAGTTAGAACATAAATTATTTTTTCCCCATGCATGAATCTTTTTTTATTTTATTTTCATTTTCAGAAAGACTAGACAATTGTTTATATTACGTTACGAAATAGCTGGCGCATCCAACTTACCCTTGCTTATTCAAAGAAAGAACACTTTTTGTTTGTTTTATTTCTAAACAACAAGTGTGTATTAGTTTTAGGGGTTGCACCTTGATCTTTTAACCACTATATCTGGAATTAGTCGCGAAATCTTGAAATGGTATATGGAATTAGTCGCCAAATCAGGATATCGTTATTCCTGATGTCCTGATCAGGAAAATGGAACAAAGTTATGAAATTATTGTATTTCCATCGGTCCTTCACAAGTGTGCAAAATTTTGAATTAATCTGACCTTTTAAAGTGTGTAAAAATCGAGTTCAAAGATTCCGTTACATGCAAGTGACACTTATAAAAGCGTGTTAATTAAAAATGCACTTCGTTATTGGGAGGTTATTTGACAAAGAAAATTGTGAAATGTTCTTAGTTTCAGGAAAAAGTTTGCCATATAGAAATATTCGCAACGATGCAATACAGGCCTTACAACGCCTACGCATGCTGAGTATCAAATTATCAATCTGATCTTGGGGAATATTACACCACTCATCAAGCAATGCCCTCCGAAGTTCCGGTAGACAGGTAGGAGGGGGTTGACGGGCTGCAATTCATCGGCCAAGCATATCCCACACATGCTCTATTGGATTCAAGTCCGGTGAGTATGCTGGCCAATCCATACGGGTGATATCCTCCGATTGAAAGCATTCGTCTACAATGTTTGCACGGTGAGGACGGGCGTTGTCATCCATAAACAGAAATTCAGCACCCATGGCACCCCGAAACAAACGTACATGTTGTTCCAGAATGACATCCCGATAGATGTGGCCTGTCATCGTTACACTTTGAACATGCAGATTAGTTCTGGAACCAAGAATAATTCCTCCCTAAACGAGCCATCCTGCACCACCGTAACGGTGTCGTTCAATGGTGGTAACGGGTACCTGACGCTCTCCATATGAAAGTCCGGCGAGAATCAGACTGCAAACTAAACCTTGACTCGTCGGAAAACATCACAAAAGACCACTGATGCGGTGTCCACAATGCAGGCTCTCTACTCCAGGTTAATCGCAGGCGACAGTGAGTTGCGGTAAGGGGAACACATCTGACTGGCCTACGAGCATATAGATCAATGTGCACTAAGCGTCTGTACACGGTCTGCCTTGAAACTGCCGTACCGGTAGCTGAAGAAAGCTGACGAGATAGGTCTGATGCTGTGCTCCGTCTGTTTCTTTTGGCAGTAACTGCCAAATACCGGCCCTCATTCGGCGTTGTAACTCGGGGGCGACCTGTGCTGTAACATCTACTCGCATTACCATCATATTGGAATCGTTGCCAAAGCCTAGGAGATGACTCTCTGGACAATTCCAATTTCCTCGGATACTTCCAGCTGGGTACATCTACATTCCAGTCGTCCGATAATTCTACCACGTAAAAAATCATCCAAATGCTTCCTTTGTGCCATAACTATGCGGATATTGCACTGAAAGGCTTTCAAAGCGCTTGTGAACAATTTACTTCTTTTCCACCATTCCTTACATACCCCTCTCTTACACTCTCGTCATTGTGACGTACTATCCGCGCCATCTGGTGGTTTCCTGTAATTTGCATATTCTTCTTCAAGATGTGTGTGATAATTCTACAGGTGAAATTTTTATTTTAGAGTTCAATTTCTGTGTGATTCTGAATTATCCTTAATTTATGGACATGAGTGTATGTTGAATTTTATTACCTTAAGGACTGTTTTAAATGTCTGTAGCGGTATCATCTACATAAGTCAGTAACGACCTCCGCACCATGGTGATCATTTAGTGTAGCGGTAAGTTACTCGGTTTCGGACCCAAAGGTCCCGAGTTCTATCCCAGCGGATAAATGCGCCACTTCATTGGCGACCCTGACTGAACTCAGAAAAAGGCAACCTTCTGAACTGTCGTGGCGCCATCTATCCTCTGCAAACGCAACAAGAAAAACCGTCGCATAGTGACGCAATCTTCAAGGTCACATGTGACATACTCAATCCTGTCACACATACGAATGACGTAAACAGAAGGTAAAATTTATTGAAAAAATAATTAGCATTAGTTAATAAAATTATTAATAACGAATACTTAATTAATTTTTCTTAATATATACGTGAGATTATAATCGATCGGAAAAAATCATGGCTATGGAGGAGGGTCCGGTCCCGTGGAACCTCCTCCCCTTTTTTGTGTGTCACTGATACTAGGTGACCGTAACACCTTGAAAAATTAGAAGTAGTCCGTACCCTGGAAAAGTCTGCCCACCCTGCATTAGACAGTTTAATTAAAAACATGAAACATATAAACGAAAATACAATTTTTAATATTTAAGTCTTTATGAGGCTCTCTATATTAATATATTTTTTTCACTAGAATTGTGCTTAGTATCTTTAAAAAAACCGATTAGAAATTATTTATATTCATGTATAAATAACTAAAAATAATAATACGCAAAACGAAAAAACTCTAGGAATTCTCATAGACGGATAGATAAGAAAATCGCCCATATCGGGATTTGAGAAAAATTACCAAGCACCACACGTGATCCTCTCCTGGTAGAGTCCAACTGAAGATGTTAAGGCCCATCCCCCAAATCACACCACAGTGCTAACTACAGCATCAAAACAAATCATCCTCGTCTGGGAGACGGATGTTCCGGTTTGAGGGTTAAGGCTGAGTCGAGAACAAGCAGAGGCCTCCATTGTGACCGAGGCCCTAGGCCAGTTGGCCCTGCCTCAAGACGTCCCTGCGTATAGTCCATGTTTAGAACAAGGAAAGTACGCAGGACCCCCCCCCCTCAAAAAGAAAATAATGTATCTGAAAGTGTTTCTGTAAGATCATAGATCATCTACGTAATTTAGAGCACATATATTTATGAGCAAAGATTTTCTTGTATGAAGATCAATAAGGATAAATACAGGGTGTCCCAAAACGACCGCATAAACTCTGCACAGCTAGATTCCTCGTTGGGAGTACATGAAAACTGCCCAAAGAAGCGTTCCTGTACGATCCATAGTTTACGAGAAAAATACGAAAAACAAAGTATGACGTCACTTCCGGTGCAAGAAAAAATACTTTATTGGACATATCAACAAGAGTATTTGCATATCTCTCCAGGCAGTAATGTTTAAAACGTTTGTCGCGCATGTCGCGTCATGCATGCGCGAGCCATGGAATGACGTTAAGCCGCCGTTTAACTGGTATTTAAAAGGCTGCATCTTGCAGCTACCGGTAGTCTTCGTATGGTAGCCATGTATTCCGTTCGTGACTATTGCGACATGTACTTGCGACATGCCATCTCAAGGAACTGGTGTATCGAGACGTAGTGACAACACAAATGGACTTAGTTGCTCGTCTGCATGCTACTTGTACTTCGGTGGACCCCACGATGCTGCGACGTGTGATGACAGCCATTCCACGGCGTGCTCAAGCCTGCCTCGACATGCACGATGGACATTTTGAACATCTGTCTTAAATTGTGCATACACTACTGTTAATATGTTCAATAAAGTGTTTTTTTCTTTCACAGGAAGTGACGTCATACTTTGTTTTTCGTATTTTTCTCGTAAACTATGGATCGTACAGGAACGCTTCCTTTGGGCAGTTTTTATGTACTCACAACGAGGAATTTAGCTGTGCAGAGTTTATGTGGTCGTTTTGGGACACTCTGTATAGATGTAAGTTGGCTGACATAAACTTGCAGGCTGTGATTTAAGGTTCAACAAGCAATCTCACTCCTGATTTTGAAAAAAAATTTGTGATAGGGTACATTTGGCTCCTTAAGCGGAGTTAAATGTGCTTGAAGCTATAAATGATATGAAATTAGCACAATAAATAAATCGAATAGATTTACCACCATTTTTTAAAGCTTATATTTATTGATTTTTATAGTACAATTTATATCTCTTCTGAGATGTAAAATTAGCTAATGAATCCAATCATTTTATTAAGGTGCGGCCACAAAGCCCTCACAAAGTGGCTCTCGAGACAAAACAGTTGCCCACTCCTATTTTATATCATTGATTTTTTTGTTGGACTATTGAGTTGATTAAAGTTCATCCACAATTGCAAAGTTCAGAATGAGTTATAAAAAGCAGTTATATATATAACATTTGTTTAGTCGTGCAACTTATTCAAAAATATTACATAATTCAGTAATTATAATACTCCACTTATCAATAATCATATAAGTTTTTAGATATCATTTCTCTGTAATTGTGTTATAAGAATTCCAAAAGTCAAAAGACAACCAAAAGAACTAAGAAGTAAGCTTCTATTAACTCGAAACATGTCCCACACTGTCATATAAATGGGTTTAATCTCACTTAAAGTTTTCAACATCATCAAACGCAGAGTATCGAAGTGGTTTTCTTCGTTGCATTTTAACAGTTCGTTTCTGTATACATTTTGTAATACAGAACTCATTTCTTCTAAAGTAGCTGGTATATTAGACAGCGATGAAATAAGGTAAATAATTAATAAGCTGCAATAGAAACTAGTCAAAAGGGATTCCCCTATTTGAAATTTAAGAGATAATCCACTTATTCCCAAAGCCTGTCCCAAGACAGTAAACATTTCTGCATAAAATTTACACAAAATCACAAAAAGAGACACTTTAATGCTGTCGTTGAATTGAATACAACATCGCAAAATGAGAAGATACATTTTCACTTCAGAACAAAATCTTTCGGTAGAGAAGGAATTTTTTAATATCTTGCTTTGAAGATAAATTGCTTTCGTCAATTTCTTACTGTAAAAGATATAGACGATGCATAACAGGGAAAATATTAAAAATTTTTGAGCGAAAAAAACTATCATACATAAGCATTCTAGAACTGCTTCCAGGACGGGTTGATTTGGAAACTGATCCCTAACAACCAAAATTCCACTATTTTTCCATTTCGTTCAAAGAAAATGAAAACAAACAAGACGGAGGAAAACAACACTGGTGTCAGGATTGCAATATTGACAGCGAAGCATAAAAAACGTTTTTCTCCGCTACTGCAAAATTTCACTTCAGGCTTTACCTTCTCGAAGTTCAGCAGAAAATTTTGAAATTTCTGTGTATTTAATTGAAATTGACACCACATCACAGTCGGCAAAAGTGTGCAAGTAATATCAGCAATAGCATGTTTAATGCTTGTTCTGGGACTCTCAAAAGAGATACTAAATTATAAATTAAAAATAAGTGCATAACACTAGACGGGAGTTTGAAAAATTTCCTTAAATAGTATGTAAACTTTGTCCTTTTTGTCCTTTGGCAATTATCAAAATGAGAAAAAGCTCCCAGAAACTTCATGGCATTTAAAATTCTGGTATCGCAAAACAAATCGTCGAGTTCCGTATGCTTTTTTGAATGATTGGTTTTCATTACTTTTTTCATTCTGTATTTTTCTTAAATTTCAGAAAAACTTTGTTTTGATACTATATTGAAGCTTATTTCTTAAACATATAGTGTACAACATTTTGATCTTGTGTTACACAAACAGCAATGTATAAAATTAAAGTTTTAAAGATGATTTAGAAGGGAACGATTTGTATATTATGATAGTTCATGTTTATTTTGATGTATAGTTACGTTAAATAAATAATATGATATTGTAGAAAACAAGGATTAGTGATTCATCTAGTGTAGAGCTCTTATTAGGTTGCAGACTGCTTTAAATTTATTATATACGCATATTATGTTTTCTTTTATAGTTAGAATAAAGTACATTCTGATTAACTTTTTTAATAAATATTTCTGTGTGTTTTAGTTCGGCAACAAATGTTGCCATTGTAAAATACACAATATTAATATTGATTCATATTATTCTGAAGTAACACACACACATACGTGATTCTCATTAAAATTGAACGAAAAGATTCATAACTAACTGTTTTGAAAATAATACATTATAATATTGGTCACGGAATTATGATATTTTTGTTATGAATTTGGTTTTAAGAATACAGAAAATAGAAGCATTGTGCTCGATATTATACTGTAACATTTTAATGCCTTTTATCTATTGATTTCGTAAAATTGAATTTTAAGATTCAATGTGCTACAGGACTATCAATTCGCATTTATTTTTTAATCCATTTCATTATTAAGTAATTGTAATTTAGCAGCTGAATAAAGTATTGATGATATACTTTCGCAACCTTCTTTTATATAAATTTTTTCAAATAAATGATAAATTGAAAAAAAAAAAACTTTGTGGAGATAGTCTTTTAAC
The DNA here is from genome assembly GCA_019973975.1 of Trichonephila clavata. Taxonomy (NCBI): domain Eukaryota; kingdom Metazoa; phylum Arthropoda; class Arachnida; order Araneae; family Nephilidae; genus Trichonephila; species Trichonephila clavata. The sequence goes on from BMAO01021805.1 coordinate 20,935, forward strand.
TTAAAAATTATGTTAAAGAAAATTTTTCAAACATGGCTTTGTAAGAGAATTTTTTAAAATTCTTTTTACTGTGCTTTTTTGATGTAAAAAATATATTATTTGTTTCTTTGTTCATGATTTTTAACTTATACAAATGTCGTAAATCTATTCATTTGACATTCAAAACAACTTTTGCTATCTTGTACATGAAACACGAATTCATCGTTATTCTGTTTTTGGATGCACAAATACATTATTTTATATTTTAAAAAAATATATACAAAGAGAAATATAAACCTTATTAATATACGATTTTTCAGAAGTCGTATTATTGATCTGTTTTCTCTGATTTTACATGTTTCACATTCTCTTTGTATGTGCACGTAACATTAACATTTTAAAATTTAAAATAAATCCCTTTTCAAAAAATAAGAAGGGGAAGAGAACTAACGGTTAAAAAAATTATTTATTCACATACGTAACATCAAATTAATAATAACGTAATTCACACTAACAATCAAACATAGAGCTACTTTATTATTATTTGACTTCATTTCCGTTGATAGACTTCTAAAAGTCAAAATGAAGCCGAAAGAATCAAGAAGTAAACTTTAATTCCAAAAAAAATACAATCACATTTGATGCAAGTATAGCATATAGTTTAATCAAATAAAACATAGGCTTGTTATCGGCAAAGCTACAGTTACTTTATTGGAAAATGAACATTACATCAATCGCGAAGCATGGTTATGAGACTTCAAGAGAAATACTTATATACGTATATATATGTACACATATCTCCTGCTTACTCTATTATTTAGGCAACTGTCACAAAGTAGTATTGGTTTTCTATGCCTTCCGTGAAGGACGAAAGTTAAAGGTGCAATCACTTCAAATACACAGAAGAGCTTAAAGAATGAGCGTAACATTACCTGCTCCAGACATAGAAAATAATTGAACGTTCTTTGGCCTAACTGATAATGCATGTATCCTATTTTTGACAGACTCAGCCGGCCGAGTGGCGTAATTGGTTAGGAGCTGGCATTGTACCCAAGTTTGCGGGTTTGACCCCGGCCTAAGTCAGTGGATTTTCATGATGCAAAAAATCAACAGCATCCATATCGTATAATTATGCGGCACGTTAAAGATCCCAAGAGTGCCTGTTTGGCTTGGGTACTCTCGACAAAATTTAATTTCTTGTTCAATTTCCCATCTTCAGATCTCACATGCCTCCTTCTGGGGAGGAAGCTGGGCGTCAAAATTACATTGTGGCAATTGGTATCCACCTAAGGGGTGACAGACTAAAAACTGATATTAGATCCCGTGGGATGTACGTCTGAAATGGTAATTGCCAATCCTCACCCCAATTTGAAAGAAAAAAATTCAACTAATATTTTTTTAATTCCTGCTATTAGCTCACTCTCTTCCTATATATATCTTGTTTAAATTTTCAATCGTTAATAAAATACTTTCTATTCATCGAATCAAGTTCAAACAAATTTTTCTTAACGTAATAAATGACACTTGATGTTAATACAGATTTTTCAAATATTAATTAATTAATTACCGGTTATTTAATTAAATTAATTATTGGTTTTTGACGCCAACTTAGATTTGTCTCCATTCTTGTAACAATGTAACTCTTAAAAATGACAAAAATTGGCGTCGAATACCGGTTTTTCAGCCAAACTAGAAAAACCGGGTGGGCATTGTTACAACAATGCAGACACATCATGCTCTTTTTTCAATTCCTACTACTAGTTCACTCTCTCCATATATATATATATATATATATTGTTCGAATTTTCAATTGAATAAAATACTTTCTATTCTTCCATTCAAAGTAGGAATTGACTTAACATTTTTTTACTTGTTTTTGTTTCTAGATAGAATGGAGGCACCTCTTTGCCAAAATGCGCTCTAAGAATGGTTGCCCATTCGTTTGGTTTTGCATCAAGAGTCATGGAACAGTCTTTCTGCTCGCTAAGAAGGTGTGCGAGTACCAATCGAACACAAATTTTCCGAATTCCCCATTTCTTTCCAGTTCCTGCCAGAATCAGTAGCCAGAGTAGCCGCCATTGTTGGAGATCACCGCTGCACACGCCTCGGCATTGATTCAAAGAGACCTTGGATGTGTTCTTGGGGTACAGCAGACCAAGCAGCTTCCACACGTTGCCAAAGTTGATCTGGTGTGGCAGCTGGGGTGTAATCTGGGTCAATCGTTGAGCCACCATGGACCACATGTTTTCTATCGTCGAAAGATCCAGAGAGCGAGCCGGCCAGGGAAGCAATTCAATCTGGTGATTGAATTGCTTCTGGTGAACGCATATAACAAATAAATTCTAACACTTCTTCCAAATTTCAAGTTTTATAACCTTCAATTGGTACCAAATCAGATTAAAAATATTAGTGAGTTGTATTTTAACCTTTGAAATCTAATTTACGTAAGTTAAAATCAGAGATGTGGAATAAAAAAATAATTTTTAAACATCCTTCAAATAAATTTATATCTTGGGTTTTTAAATGGGTCTTGATAAAATAGATACAAGTACAAGTAATTCAGTTTAAAATGAGGTTAATTTGAATATCTTATCTCATTTATTTTTCTCATTGTTTATGCTGCTAAAGAATACGTATAGGTACAAATGGTCATGGAAGAAATTTTATTTGTATAATAGACTTTTAAATTATAATTTTTGCCATTGGAACCTGTTATATTTTTATTTATAAAAATTAACACCTAAAGACATAGTTATAAGTAGCTTATACTTAAAACTTTTGCAGATTAATAATAACAAATAATTCAATTTTGCAATGCGAATTTTAATGTATATCATCTATCTCAGTTATTGTTGAAAAAGAAAATGTTTAGAAGCCCTTTAGTTCTCTGTTTCAGCTATCTATTTTTTTCATACGTTAATGTACTATTGAATAAATTCGATTTATATCGTATTCTATCAATCTCTTTTATTTCGTTTTCCAGAAGAAATATACAAAATAATAACATGTTTTCACTAATATTGTCATGAAAAGATATTCCACTTTTTAAAATTTAAAATGAAAAGAGATAAATATTCTTACTTTTTGAAAATTTCGCATTGAGATTGGCTAAATTATCAACATTTTGTTTATTATGTGTTTTTTTGAAGAAAAAGAATCAAGAGCAATAAAATATATAAAATACTATTTTGTTCATTATTCAAAATTGATTTTTGAGCAGTGATGTTCTTCAGTAGAGACTAATACTTATAAGCTTTACCTATGTGTACATATTTTTAATATGTATTGGGGCAAATGAAGAATAGATGGCCATGAATACGTGATAAGATACTACAGAAAAGAGATAAGAGCGAAAATGGATCATATAACATTGAAAACATTTTAAAAATTAGTTTTCTTAAAAAAAAAATGAACTTTTGGATATTTTATTCTTTTTTTGTGTGTGTTTTTTATACGACTTTTTAGAGTATTCTGTTCAAATTTTGTGATTTTGAGATCTAGAAATTGTTGAGAACATAAGCGATAGAAATAAACAGGAGCATTTGAAAATTTATTGAAAACTAAATTTTAATTTTAATTATTCAAAAATTTCATAGAAGTTCAAGGAAAATTAAATATTTATTACTATACTATATTATGTATTTAAAAAAAATTTAAAAATAAGCATTCATACTAAAAAGTGCTTTTTTTTTTCAGATTTATGCATGTTACAAAATTTATAAGTTTTATTTATTTGAATATCAAATTTCCATTAGCACATATTCTTGTTCTCAAAAGTTTGAAGTGTATAAATAAAAGAACGATGATTCAGTATTTGACGATTTTGAGTGCTCAAAATTTGTCCAGACTGATTTCAAAAAGAACATCACAATTAAAAATTAAATTTATAAATGTACTTGAATACAAGATAGTACCATAAAAATGTAAAATTAAATTTCTAATTTTATGTTCTTTTTAAGTCCAATGTAATTAATAATATTCATTATCAACTTATTTGTTTTAAATATACTTTTTGTGTAATAAGTTATTTACTTGATTTAATTCTTTCCAAAGAAAAATCCACTATATATAGAAGGTCTGATGCATATGAAATCTCTCGAGGCTCAAAAAATCCTCCCATTTGTGTGCTAAGGAAGCTTGGAAAGTTGAGTACCAATTAAGGTATCCCCCTTGTTACTTGACCGTTATTCAAAATTATAAGGCACGTCACCAACAGCCTTTATATTACTTCAAAGTGTGACATTAATAAACGATTAATTAACTTATCAAAGCAAAAAGTAGTGAATCTTGATGCACCAAGCTAAATATTTTCTTGATATACACTCTATAACATAAAA